>JASVEL010011321.1:0-34529 GCA_032618575.1 Nicotiana noctiflora | reverse complement strand
AAATTAAATAAATAAGATACTTTCTCTCAAAGAATTACATGCAAAAATCACGTTCCATATTTTTAAACGTGATTAGCAACATTAGATGCAAAACAAAAAGGAAATTTCATGGATGAGGTAGCAAATAAGATGATGAAATATGAAAAGAAAAAAACATACAATATTCCAAAAATCTAAGTAAAACAAGAACTTTTTCAACGGGCATAGTTGAAATTAATTGAAAACATTTGGATAAGTCAATATACAAAATTTGAGGAAGATTGGAGGTGATTTCGACTGCTTTTGTACCAAAATTCGTAAGTAAATCGAGTTTAAAATATATTTCTGCGACATATGTATCAAACATGTATCTCGCATGTATCTCACACACATGTATACATGAATATATATGTAATACACAATCGATACAAATATGATACATATCTGATACACATATCATTTTTTTCATGTCTAGTTTTAACTTCGAATTTTTAAATCAAACCACCTCAAAATTTCACCAAATCATCCCAAAACTGAAATTCAAGCTTCTTAAGATGTACCCAATCTATTCTAATAACACTCACTCAAAAGAAAGAAAGAATTTATCATTTGTTTGCTACAAATAGCTAATTGACTAATATTAGTAATATTTGGCTAATATTAGTAATATTTTATGAATTGGACAATTTTTATAATGAGCTACTTATAAATGGACATAGCTGGTAGTTTCCTAAAATTAGGAACCGTGTGGGTTGGTGTCTGGGCCGTTACGGGTTGGGGCTTACTGGGTTTAACGGGTTCGGGTTCATCCGGGTAAACAATAAACTGTAAGAGTTAGGGGTTCAAGGGGCCAGGCCGGGTTAGTGTAATTTATTTTTTTGTATTTTATATAACTATTGTAAATTATATTAATATAAAGTAAAAATATAAAGAATACAATGAAGATGGAAAAAAATTGCACTTATAAACTGCAAGTGCTACATTTATTTCAAAATTACAAAATTAAAGTTTGCATTTAACAAGTAAATTAACAAAAAGAGTAAAATTAATTTTCAAGCATAATAATACTTCAAATTAATCTAACAAACTAAACATTAAGCATAAATACGTCTAATAATTTTAAAATAACATAAATTGTCTCAAAAAAATATTAAATACGAATTTTCGGAGGGCGCTCAAGACAACTCTTCATATGCCTCCTTAAACTACATGTGTCATACTTTGGATGAAGATTTAAGACTCGACCACAGTTCTTGCACTTTACTTTTTGAACTTCTTCATTTTTTTCTATCACCTCAAAGTGTTCCCAAACATATGAGCTCACTCTAGAAGTACAAGGCATGATTTAACTTGAATTGAGAATTTGAGTTTGAGAAAAGAGAAATGAGTGAAGAAATGAAGAAGGGAAGGGGAGAAGGGGGAGGGTATTTATAGTTTTTCAAAGTATTAAATTTATAATTACAAAAGTGTTAATTTTTTTTAAGAAAGGCCCAAAATGGGCTAATTGTGCAAATCAGCCGGTGGGCAACGACTCCTTGGCAGGTGACCGTTGCCAACGGTTAACATAGGCTGCCCAAAAAAAAAAACTAGCCGTTAACCGGTCTAGGCCGATCCGGTTTAATCAGTTCTACAGTATTTTTGTTGACCGGGTTTGATTGGTCCGGTTAACCGGTTGAAAATAGGTGAACAGGCCAAACCCCCCTCTTTAACCCAGCCCCACCCCGCCCCTTATACTGGTCCGGGCCGGTTCTTGTTTCAACCAATCTGGGCCGGTCCGAAAACAGGCTGACCCAGCCCGTTAGACACCTCAAAAGTTTTATATAATGAAGTAACTTTTATTGAAGTAGCAGTTTATCTTATATACAGAGGTGAAATTACAGATATAAAGTCCTTTAATAGTACCAAATAATAAGTAGTTTCTTTCTCTATCTTTTGTAAATGATCGGTCAAGCTAAACCGTCAGACATAGCAACAACGTTTACATTTCTGGGAATAAGAAAACAAAAGAAGAAAAGGTGAAAGTCACATAAAAAGAAATGTTTTTGCAAAAATATATAAAGTACTTGGCCAAGAATGGAGACTAATCTGAATAATAGGAAATCCGTGAAAATTGAAACGTGATCCCATACTTTTTGACCAAGTAAAAAAGAAATTGCTGTTAATCAGAAATATGTGTTAAATTCCGATATCACACAGAAAAAGGCTGCTTTCTTTCTTTCTATGAAGAAAACATCAATTTCTGTTCCTGAATGAGCCCTATGTGATACCAGATGATTATACCAACAACAACAACCCAATATAATCTCACAAGTGGGGTATAGGGAGGGTAATATGTACGCAAACTTTACCCCTACCCTGAGGGGCAGCGAGGCAAATGAAAACAGGGAAATGCATTATTTCATGATCTAAGCCAAGCCATACACAGAGAGGTATTCCCTTTCTTTTCTTTCTTATAAAATTTAGAGGTTTTTCCATGTATGTGTGCATGTATATGCTTGTGCGTGTAAATACACACACACACACACATGTTTGTATGCATATAGATTTCTTCAATACCCACAAAGTGCTTTTATAATCATTGATTTGGCTTTCCTGTGATGTTTATTGGTTGATCTTTGTCCCTAATGACCATGCCAAAATAACACATACACAGAATACAGATAAATAAGGAATAATCCTAGAGCATTGCAAAATATTCATATCATGTAAAATCATTCATCTCATATAGAATTAAAATGCTTAAATAATCACAAATTGGATGCAACTCAGAAAAGATCAGAAAACAATGTATTTATATGAATAATCATCTTATAGCAAATACTATAAAAGCTTGTGCAGCTGTAACTGGTCCAAGGGATGCCTTTTTTTTACAATTACTCAGCAGACTTGCTATATTCAGCCTAAAATGACCTTAAAAGAATCAAGAATGAAACCGTCCCCATAAACTTGCTATAAAAAACCGCAGAAATGAGAGGGGGGCATATATATATGTATAATATATACCTAGGTGCTAGGACAATGAGCATCCTAGCAGCTGATGTACAGAAATTAATGGCTGGATGATATGTAGCTACTATGGTAAGGAAACGAAACCACCAAAAAGAAGGTAAAAAACAATAGAAATCAGGTAACAATATCGTTTTGGTTTCCATGAACAGTTGATTGGTGCTCATGTCTGTGCTCTTCTTGACCTTTAGATTTAGCATCTTCAGACATTGAAGCATTACTACCACAAAGTACTGGAAGATTTGAAGGTCTTTGGGAGCACCAATTTTCCGGAACACTTAGGAAATGTGTGTCGATAAACTTTCTAAATCTCTTTTTATACTCCCTTGGGGAGATGACAGTAGGAAGCTGATTCTTGGGAACCACAAGCGAGGATTTTACCCAATTCTCAAGTTGTTTGTCCCATGTGTACTGCCTGAGATAGTCAATGATGCCACAAACAAGTTCGCGGCGCTCAGTATCCACTCCAACAAGTAAAGAATAATCCATCACATTGACTGACTGTTATTCAGAAAATGATACCAGTTTAGAAGCTAAACCATAGAATTGCAAGAACGCATTGTTTATCATTAGCAGAAGTCACATGCCTTTTAGCACAATTATGATTTGGTAAAAATGAGCTACAGGTAATTTATTAGTAGGATGTCACGCAAAACTTACATTGAGGAAGCCACAGTCATTCCATACGGCTCGTTGCAAATTCCTCTTTGATCTCGTTCCAACATATAAAGGAGAGATGTTCATGTCATTCACAAAATTTTGGTCTAAAAGAACATCTCCTGCAGTATCGCCAGCTGAATTAAATCGAGCATGCAGAGCTCCTTTTAGATCATATTGCCTAGTAATATTTCTTCCAAATGAAAGGTTCTCCATCACCATGACACCATGTCTTGTCTCTTTCCCACTTTTTGTTGGCCTTACAATGACCTGCAAAACACAAAAACTGAGACCAAAATCCAACAGGAGCATTTGTACTGTTCTAATAGCCAGAAAATGAAGTTTGTAGTTGATTAACAAACCTGATAAATGCCAAGAACTTTTGCAAGGCAGGTTTGATTGCCCTTCTCGTAGCACTGTTCCATGTACTCAAAATAACTATGGCCAAACTTCAAGAACGAGTCAAATTCAGCTCTCAAGATTTCTTTGATGATAAACCGGTCATCGAGAGTTTTGGCAAACAAGGATTTACTTTTCCCACCTTTGGCATCCCACTTCCTACACCTACTTAGAGAAGCAATATAATCAACTTCAGATGGGCAACATCGACCTCGCAAACGAGAAAAATGGCTAGCATAGAGACACATAACTGAGTATTTACGCTTCCCATGCAATTTTCCCGGACCAAAGGAGATTTCAGGATGAACAACAGCAGAATTTAACATATCTAACCCATCTAAACTAGACGAGCGTGTTTGTTCTGAAACTTGGGAAGACTGAATCCCCTCTAAATCTAAAGAACTAATTGAGGAGAAATGAGGAGAAGTCAGTGAGAATAATTGCATTAAGCTTTTCGAACTCTCATATGTATTACCATCCATTCCTCCATCTTTCCTTCCATCATCCCCAAGATCTTCACACACAATTGGCAAATCCTTCAGCCTTGCTAAAGCACAAGCGATGATGCTTGAAACTTCATCTTCATAATCAGACAAAACGTATTTCTCACTTCCAATGGGAATGTGCAACTTTGCACCCTCATCGGTAACAAGTTTGTAAGCTGTAGTTTCTACCGCATGGTTTGTGATGGATCCTAATTTTGGCGGATAACCTCTCTGCAGATCCTTCATGTATTCACGCCGAATTTCAGGGAATGGAGCCCACCACCCTTTATCATTCTCAATATTGTCCAATTGAGGATCCATAGAATCTCTGCCAGTCCTCCCATCAACACTAGAAAGACTTAGTTTCTCAGACTGCAGAAGAGTGGGTGAAGGAAGATTCGATTGTAGATTATTTTCGACACTAAAATGTGAACAATTAGATTTCACTGCAGGATCCTCGACGGATAATCCATTTGCAGTTATTTTTGCTGCAGTAGATAACTCAGTAACTTCAGCAAAAGCAGATGAGAGTGATGATGAGCTTTCTTCTCTAGATCCACTAAGATTAGCATCAATAGGAATTTCTGCAATGAGAGAACCATTTGCTTCTGCACATACCAGGTTCGATTTCAGATCACATTTATGGTTCAGAAATTCACAACTTTTTTCAATGGTTTCTGTCCCGTTGTTTTCCTCTGCAGAAGAATCCTCAGTGAACTCAATATTCAGATCATGAGAATCGTCCAAAGTTATGTCACCTCTTCCCAGATTAGCTACTGCCTCATAATTAGTATCTCCTTCAACACTGCACTTTCCTTGTTGCTCTTTGTGGCTAATAGGTTCAGTATCTGGCACTGTGGATTGCTTCGGGTTAATGCCTTTGGGATCACTATCTGTATAATTAGAAGATAGCAATGAATGAAGACGGTGATCCCACACACACGCCTCAAGCAGAAGATCCAGTCGTATTCTGTTCAAGCTTAGAAATTTATAAACCACAACTTCCTGACTCCCATTCTTAACTACATTTTGTATGTCAACCTGAAATAGAATCCATATATGAGTAAAAGAAAAGTAAGTTTCTGAAACTGAAACTTAGAGACTCGATTATGATGGATAAATCTACCATGGTTGATCAAATTAAATCCTAGAACAGCAGCAAAAGGGAACTAACCTCACGCTGAGATCTCTCTTAGATACCACTATGGCAATGCCTCAATCCAACATAGTTCATCAAATAAAATACTATAAAAATAGGTAAAATCCTAGAAGGTAGCAGAAAGTATCTAACCTCAAACTGAGATCTCTCTTCCTTCAACATGTTTTCAATTTCAGAAAAATCCTTAATTGATCCTTGAAGATTTAGCGCTGTTCCAAGTCGAGACTGTACTGCCTTCAGAGCTTTTTCTACATCAAGAAACATCATAATCCCTTTCATGTGCACCTAGTTTAGGAAAGAAAAGAAATCCTAGGTCAATTTAAACAATACCACATGCAGATTCCACGTTCAGCCAAATGTACAAAAGCATGGGTACAGAAAAACAGGATCCCACAATCATAAGAGCACATACATCATCAAAGTCCTGCTTAAGAAATTCTCCTTTAACGGAACTGCTAAATTCCAGCTCCTTGGGAGGAAGAAACACGGAATAAGTAGTTACAGTAGAGTACTTGAACATAGCAACCATTCGCCCTAACCTGCACATGTTTACAGATGACATGATTATCTTCAGAGAGGACGGATGAAATACGAGAAAAATCCTCTCGTGAATCAACATGGCTATTTATCTCATAAGAAACAGATCTGACGATCAATACGAATAATGATGTCAGATCGGGGGGGGGGGGTAATAGAAGCTTCTGATGGATAAATAGCCACTGGATACAAATGTATAAATATAACAAACTACTACTTCACAAAGAAATGAAAATGGAACTATGTTAAGTGGTCATACCCAAAGAAGTAGAGGAAATCCTTATCAAAGGAGTGACCACATGGAGACAGTCTACTAAAAAAAGAGGAATTTGAGAAACTGAGCTCCAAAAGAAGAACCACGTGAGCAAGTGGATCTTAACACTCTTTTTGTGGATAATGAGCTTCCACAAAAATAGAAGCTTCTGATGGATAAATAGCCATTGGATACAAATGTATAAATATAACAAAACTACTACTTCACAAAGAAAGGAAAATGGAACTATGTTAAGTGGTCATACCCAAAGAAGTAGAGGAAATCCTTATCAAAGCAGTGACCACAGGGAGACAGTCTACTAAAAAAAGAGGAATTTGAGAAACTGAGCTCCAAAAACTTTCCAAAAGAAAAACCACGTGAGCAAGTGGATATTAACACTCGTTTTGTGGATAATGAGCTTCCACTCTGGGATTTGCATTTACAGCAACGACTCCATATCCAGAGTTTCCCTTCACGTTCACCTCGCAGACCCTTGTCCATGGGAAGATGCCGAACTTGAATGGTTAGGAGCTTGTTGTGATGCGCATAATGAAAAATGTGAGCTTCAGGGGATTCTCCACAGGTCTTGCACTGCTTCTGCAGAAAAAAAAGAGCTTCTTTGTGAACAACATAAGCAAATGCTGCCTGCTCGAGAAAATACAAATTAATGCAATCCCTTTCAGCGATATTCCATTTGATAGATTTGGATTATTAAAGCCACCTCAAATGATGTGAATTTAACTGAAAGGACCTTAATGCAAAGAAAGAGTTTGAAGTGGAGAAAAGTTGAGTTATGAGCACCTGATTTAGCAAATTATCCTGCAAAAACTTTTCGAGGGGAATATCAAAATCTCGATAGAACTTAATCCGAGAAAAACGACTATGCTCACACATAGTCCCTCTTGAAGCATTCCGGCGGGACATCAGAATCAAAATACTCTCAGAATCCAATGACGATGCCATGTCATCCTTCATATGTTCTTGGTCTTCAAGCTTTTCACCAGATACTTGTGATTCCAAAGATTCTTCCTGCGGCACAAGTGGAGTATAATATTGCTCCTTTTCAGGCGCATTCACCTCATTAGAACTCGGTTTTTGTTCTGCATCATTATGATTAATCAAATCAGGCACATTAGAAACTTGAACATCAGCTTGTCCCTGATCATCTTTCGTGGCTCCATTAAAACTAAGATATGAGGACATGGATTGACGAGAGGTGGAGAAGAGAGAAAATTTATCCCCCACAATCCTTCTGACGGAGGACGAGATAGATGATAATCCAGATAGAACGACTGGGTTGTATGGCTCATATGGTAGCGAATCACTTTCTGTGTCTGACTTATGATTTATTTCTTCATGGAAGCCACTGGATATTGGAATATCAACTGTAGAAGATGAACTGGTTTCACCGACATGCTCCTCAGCATTAGATATAATTCCTTGTCCATCAGTAACCGATGGTGTTTCATTACCAAGTGTTAGATTCACCTCCTGGCTAAGAGGAAGAGTTGAGAACATTGCTTTTTGATCCAGGAGGAAAGAAGTCTCTAGGATTAAATTGTACGCCACGACAATCGTATCATCTTTGACAACACGTTTAATCTTCTTCAATTCAACATTGTTAGATCCCATTAACAAAATCTGCCCAAAAGTTAACATTCAGTGGACAACAACTAAATGCTCCGGATGTAGCAGATAAGGGATAAGGAAACACCGAGTAGACAATCCATGCGACCTTTTTATTTGAAAGGGTAAACAATCCATGCCACCTGAATAGGCTAATTCAGTAGACTCAATTGCTCGTGGAATCAAATTATCATTAATATTGATGTTCTTTTTGGTTAGTCATCCGAGCAGTACCAGATTAAGGTAACTCCATAGTTAATAGCAAAATCAGTTAGCTAAGACAATAAACTTAACAAGCTATGTTATAATTTCAAAATCTTCTGAAAAACTCGTAAATTAAGAAATAGTTTGAAGTTTTACTCAGCAAGACAAAAACGAAAGGGAAGCATCAGTCAAAATCTGGCATCAAATAGGAATTCCCAAGTATAACAGCTCCCACAATTGTTGAGTGTGTGCACGAACAATGTTACTAAAGAGAGACAACGATGTGGCAAACTGTCTTTAATTTTTCAGGAGTCATAACACCAAAGTGAATTCAGAATGCTTATTTATCAATGCATAACCACCTCCTTCAAAATGCAATCCGATCTTATAAAAGAAATCTATTTCAAAGCAACTGACGATAACCAATTATCCAATTACACAAGCTTATTATGATACACCAATTATTTCGGTTACACAAACTCATTGCCACCTTGTATATGCCATGTCATCAATCTTTTTGTTTTGGATAAGTTATGCCATGTCATCAATCTTAAGAAGGATGTAACAAGGAATTTGACAGTATGGCTAATGAGCACAACAAGTGAAGATTTGTAAGGTTCACAATGCAATATTCTGTACTTTTGTAGCACATTGGAGAAAGACGCATCTCCTTCCAACTTATATTCAGAACAAGCTAACAGATAAATGCATGATCCCACTATCAGTAACACATTTGAAATCATCAATCAAAACAAAACAGAAAATAAGCACACTCACTGTACATCCCAGACGAGTAGGACAGCCCTCAATAAACATCAATGTTTTGCTAGGCTTTTTCCCGGCATCACCAGAAGTAGAATGTTCTTCTACAAACTTTTCGAAATGAAAGGAATCACACTGCATGAGCTTTTGGCCAACCAATACATCAGCAGATAATGAACCTGTGCAACGAGCAACTTTCTCCAAGCGATGTTGTTTCATATCAAAGACTAAAGTTAATCCTTTCTTCAAAATAGACTCCTGTATGCTACGAGAAACAGCATTCTCCACTAAAACCACATTCGGTTGGTATCTTTCTATCATATCGAGGATAGATTTCTCACTATCTATCTCCTGGTAACATAAATAAACAAAAAAAGACAATCACTAGCCAAAGAATATGCTCATTTTGGTGATTTGACACATCGCAGAATTGTTGTTTACCTGTTGCATGGACTCAAATGATGACAACTCACTTGAAGAGAGCCCTAGTGCACCCTGGATCAAAAGCAACCTAGGTTTGTCGTACTTCGTTGGCATGTGCTTGTGCGCAGCATGTTTTTTAAAGACCAGACCCCTGACAAAACGACTACAAAAACAAATCCGTTAAGCCTGGAGAATTTGGTGATCTCTCCATCCCAAAGTCTTAGTTTGAATAAGCACTTATCATTATAAATTTTACTATCGTACTGCATGCTACAGTGAGTGGGACCATATGAGGTTCCTATATGTATAGAAGCTTGGGTGTCTTGCATAGAAAACCATGCCTTTTTGTAAGGTTTTTCAATTTTTGGTCGTCCTTTTGAAAACCCTTTTGAAGTCTAATTGTTCAGATGCTGTTGTACCTCCGTTTTCAAAATTCCAAAAGACAGTCAATTTTTTGGAAGAGGTGCGATGACATTAATGAAAGCATGGCAGAGGAAACCAAACGAAAAAGAGAATTGATGAATGAACACTGCCTAATATCTAATTTTCCTAGGTTTGAATGAATTTGGAATGGAGTAAGTATAACATAGATAAGGGAATAGTGGCTAGAGTGATACCTTTGGCTGGGAGAACCAGTTGAAATGCATTTTATCTTCACATATTCTAAAGGGTTCATCTTTCCTTCTGTAGCATCAGGCTTCACAAATGAAGCAGCTTCCCATGACAAGGATGTGATTATATCAACCCAGTTATCACCTTCTTTCCCCGAAGTGGCGACACCAACAGATTTAAGAAGGTCATTAACAAGGGCCTTAAGCTTCCCATTCATTACTTCTTGCAATGCCTTTTGCCTTTCCTCTTTAAACTTATAACTACCAAAACCTTCTTCACCAAAGCCGATTAAAGATGCAGGCCTGCCCCAATTCCGCCCATCACCACATTCATCATCGTAGTCGTCATAATTAGCCACACTGCCCTCAATATCATCATCATCATCTTCTGGTTCTGGGGGCAGCCAGAACTGGGCATCAAATTCATCATTACAAGAGGTTCCAGCTTCGTCATCATCATTTCTTTCCCTTTTAGTATCCTTGGGTTCCTCAGAATTACCACTTCTCGTTTGTTCTACATCCCTTCCTATGCATGTAGCAGAACTAGAATCTTCTTGACTGCTGTCTGTACTACATTCATCTACATAAACCCTGATAAAAAACCAAAAGGGGAATCAAGTCAAAATAAGTAGGCTCATTCATTATTCAAACCAGAACAGCCTCTCTACTTAACCTCCAGCTAAGAAAAACAATAACATAACTAATTACAACTAACCTCCCATCTGTGTTTGCATCAACTGAAAACTCACCTGAATGGTCACAAAATAAGGAATCAGCTTAAAGTGTATGATAATGTAACTAATATGTCAAAGTATGAGATAAAGAAAGGAGAGCGTACTGCAACATGAGCCATAGCTGTTTATGCTTTGTAATGAAGCAGCTGGATTGATCATCAGACTTGTATTCTCTTGTGTTCCGCTGCAAAATTGGCACAATTGTTCAGGATCCCTGCAAAACTTTAAGGAATTTCCACTTTCCAGTTTTTCCATGCTTCCACCGGGCTTTGTTTATTGAGCACCACAGTAGTGATACAAATTTTATTGGACGCCAGGAATATCTTAGACCTGCAAACTTACCACAGCCAAGTCAATAATGTGAAGTTAGCAACTTAAACAAACAAAAACAGGGTCATACTCTCAACAACAACAACAAACCCAGTTTGATCCATACATGTGGGATCTGGGGAGGGTAGCCTGTACGCAAACCTTATCCCTAGCTAATGCAGGTAGAGAGGTTGTTTCCAATAGATCCTCGGTCCAGGAAGGGCAGGAAGGGCAAGAAGAAGAAGAGGTAAGCAAGGAAGGAAAACAACATTCAATAATAGCAACACGGAATATAATACCTGAGGCGAACAAAACCACATACCGTAATAAAAATCAAAGAATATGGAGGGAAATGCATGCTAATAGGCCTATCAGTAAACACTATAAACTACCTATTAACCTTCTACCTTAATCATCGACCTCCACACCCTCCTATCAAGTGTCATGTCCTCGGTGAACTGAAACAGCGCCATGTCCTGCCTAATCACTTATCCCCGGTACTTCTTAGGCCTACCTCGACCCCTCCTCAAATGCTCCATGCTCAACCTCTCATACCTCCTGACAGGGGCATCAATGCTTCTTCTCCTAACATGTCCGATCTCAACCGCAACTCCCGCATCTTATCCTCCACGGAGGCTACTCCCACTCTGTCCCGATAGCTTCATTCCTAATTCTATCTCGCCTGGTACACCCACACATCCATCTCAACATACTCATCTCTGCTACTCTCATCTTGTGTACGTGGAAGTTATTCACTGGCCAACACTCAGCAATACAACATAGCGGGTAGAACCACCACTCGATAAAACTTACCCTTTAAGTCTTAACGGCACATTCTTATCACATAGAACATCGGAAGCGAGCCTCCACTTCATCCACCCCGCTCTGATGCGATGTATGACATCTTCGTCAATCTCCTTGTTATCCTGGATAATAGACCCGAGATACTTAAAACTCGCTCTCTTGGAGATAACTTGAGCATCAAGCTTAACCTCTACGTCTACATTATGGGTCTCACTGAATTTGCACTCCAAGTATTCTGTCTTGGTTCTACTCATTTTGAAACCTTTAAACTCCAAGATCTGTCTCCAAACCTCCAACCTCTAGTTAACTCCACTACGCTTCTCATCTATCAACACAATATCATCAGGAAATAGCATGCACCAGGGCACCTCCCCATGGATGTGACGCGACAGTACATCCATCGCCAAGGTAAACAAAAATGGGCTAAGAGCCGATTCCTGGTGCAACCCCATCACTATAGGGAAATGGTCCAAGTCACCACCCACAGTCCTCACCCGAGTCTTAGCATCATCATACATATCCTTAATCACCCTAATGTACGCTACCGGAACGCCGCTAACCTCCAAACACCTCCACAGGACCTCCCTCGGAACTTTATTGTATGCCTTCTCAAGGTCAATAAACACCATATGTATATTATCTTCCTTTCCCTGTACTGCATCACTAATCTCCTTACCAGATGAATTGCTTCTGTAGTCAAACACACCGGCATGAATCCAAACTGATGCTCAGAAATAGACACGCACCTCCTCACCCTGGCCTCCGCTGCTCTCTCCCAAACCTTCATAGTGACTCAATAACTTAATACCTCTATAATTGTTGCGTTTTGGATATCGCCCTTGTTTTTGTAAAGCGGAACCATTATACTCCACCTCCATTCTTCGGGCATCTTCTTTGCCTCAAAAATAACATTAAATAGCCTAGTGAGCACTCCAAACCTGCCCACCCCACACTCTACCAGATTCTATCGGGATTTCGTCTGGCCCTGCTGCTCTGCCCCTGCACATCTTACGCATCGCTCCTTCTATCTCCTCTACCGTAATTCGCTACAGTACCAAAAACTGTTAGGACCGAAAAAAATCAGGTGTCATGTGGAAGCTAGAAAAAGCAAATCTTGAACGACGATAAATCCAACAATACAAGAGAAATCTACCAAAAAAGACACAAATATTTAACGTGGTTCGGTCAACTGACATACGTCCACAACGGAGATGAGCAATCCACTATAATAAAAGAGAGTACAAAATATCGAGAGAACAACCTCACGAAGAGGCAAACACAAGTGACACACTAACACTTGTCCCGAAAAGTTCTCCCCTTAAACACTACTCTCAAGCCCCCTATGGCTACATAGTGAATGCTACTAAATAAGAAGGAAGGATCCTCGATTTATAGAAGTCCAAACCTTTTCCTACAAGAAAAGGGACTAGCCAAATATGGAAGAATTTCTAATTTCCTTTTACAAAAAGGAAAACCCAACTTAGGTAATTATATTGCCCCTTTCCTTCAAGAGATAGGAAAATCAAATATGGTAAGAAAATTATGGCAAACACCTAACAAAAACCATCATCATTCAACAGCTTATGGAAGTATGTCTGCCATCTTCTCCTAATGAGTGCCTCGTCCATCAACACTTTACCATCCTCGTCTTTGATGCACTTGACTGGGTCTAAGTCACGGCTTTCCTCTCCCTCACCTTGACCAACCAGTACAACCTCTTGTCCCCACCTTCGCCCTCGAGCTCCTCGTACAAATGAGCAAGTGTTGCGTTCTTAGCCGTCGTAACTGCTAACTTTGCCTCTTTCTTAGCCTTTATGTAACATTCCCAATAAGTCCTTTTTTCCTCCTCATTTGTACTCTCTACTAGCTTCAAATAAGTAGCTTTCTTAGCTTCCACTTTACCTTGAACTTCTCAATTCCACCACAAGTCCCCTTTATGACCCCAGGAGAACCCTTCGTGACCTCTAAGACCTCTTAGCAGCTACCCTAATGCAATCCGCAATCATGGACCACATACTAAACGCGTCCCCATACTCATCCACGCCCTCATAGCCTACAACTTCTCCCCTAACACCTGAGCTTTGTCCTTGGTCAAGTTACCCCACTCGATCTTAGGTTGCATGCACCCTGCCCTTTTCCTCCTACTTCTATTGATCTTCAGGTCCATAACTAGAAGCCTATGCAGAGTCGTGAGGTGCTCACTTAGGATGACCTTGCCGTCAGTGCACAGATATTTATCGCATTTCATGCAGAAAAGGTAATCAATCTGAGTCTTGCCTGTTGAATTTCGGAAAGTGACCAGGTGCTCTTCCCTCTTCGGGAAACTCGAGTTAGCTATAACCAAATCAAAAGCTCTAACAAACTCCAATAGTGGATTACCTCCCTTATTCCTATCCCCAAAACCGTACCCGCCATGCACATCATCATAACCCCTAGAACTAGCTCCAGTATGACCATTGAAATCTCCGCCAATGAATAACTTCGCTATGTGCGGGATACTACGCACCATTTCGTCCAAATCATTCCAAAATTGCTTCTTGACCTCCTGGTTCAAACCTACCTGAGGAGCGTATTTACAGTAAACTGACCAACTACCAATTCAATACTCATCAACCTATCATTTACCCTCCTAACCTCAAGCATGAGTTCCCTGAGGTCCATGTCTACTAGAACACCTACCCCATTCTTGCCCAATGCGCTCCCTAAGTACTATAGTTTAAGCCCGTCTACATCTCGTGCCCTAGTACCCTACCATCTAGTCTCCTAAACATACGCTATATTGATCTTCCTCTTCTGAAGAATCTTAGCTAAGTCTATAGACTTCCTCGTTAACGTCCCAATGTTCCAAGACCCAATTCTCAACCTAGAGGCTTTCTTACCCCCCTTCCCACCCTTGGACTCCACCTCCAGCCCCATCCGAGGATATGACCTTACTCTCTCATCGTTCACTACCGCAACTCTAAGCAAAAGGTATTAGGAACGGAGGACTACAAGCTACGAACCCAAGAGCTAAAAACAACTCAAAAGAGTGACTACGAGAACAGAAACGCGAGTAGGCCATCCTCTCAACAAAAAAAGAGTTATATGATGCGGCAACTTAATCTTTCATATGAAGAGGACCAAGTCTATGAGAACGCTTATTGACTTCATACAAGAATTATTAGGCCGTCACCATGTATAAAGTTCTATAAGAAGCTCTCTCTATAATTTTTTTTCATTGGCTAGTTTCCAAAAAAGACCCACGTTTATATGTCATAGTTTTTGAAGTACAGAACATAAACAAACTGAAGGAGGACATCTGGGTGTTATAAAATGATAGGAAGTATATGACAGGCTTCCCACATATTCCAGATTCCACCATGCGTATCTCACCAGCTACAAAAGCTCTACCCACCTGCAAACTAGTTCAGTCACATATCACCCTTTACGACACTCCCTTCTGAACCCTATTACCACTATCACTTTTGCCATGTGTGTTCTCTTGTCTTGGAGTTGTATTAGAAAAATAAAGAAATAGTTTAGTTACAAGTTGTTAGACATGCCTGGAATAGGCAATCATTCTTTTCAGTTGTCCAATTGCCATGTATTGAACTACTTTCAAGATAAATGACAATCATTTTGAACTTATGATGATCAATGCACCCATTATCATATATCTTTTTGACTCTTTGCTTTTATGGAGTTATTTCAAAACATTCCAACTTTTCTAAATGGAGGGGGTATTTTATAGGCTACGATAGCAAAACGGGCATTGCAACAAACAGCTTCTGAAAATGAAGATATAGGATGGAGAGGGTACTTGAGAGGCTTAGTTTCAATTGCTAAATAGGCATTGCAATAAACAGCTTATGAAATGCAATTGCTGAATTCCAGAACACTAAACATGGAAATGTATAACTGTCTACCGGAAATTATGAAGAAATAGAATTTTTTGCCCAAACCAAACACAATCAGCAGTTAAAGTTTTCCTAAGAACAAACACCATTAAGGAAAAAGTATACACTCACAAATGTTAAAAGAATGATATAAATATGATAGAACCGACAGAAAACCAAACATTATAGCATGACAGTTCGGTGGTTTCAGTATAACAATGACTAGCCACAAACAGGGACGTAATCTTGAATCATTATATTAAGAAAAACATAAAGAGGATAACAGTTACTATCGTTCTCTTTTCTTTTGTATATAAGTAGGATAACAGTTGCAACAATTATTTCTAGCTTTAGGCACAAACCTACATATCAATTACCATGAATTAAAGAGGAGGAAGTAAATCGGAATTTCCCATCCAAACTCATGATTCGGCCCTCAAAAACAAAAGACAAAAAACCATTTGCACGTTACAAGAAACAAATATTTCTTTAAGATAATAAGGACCACCAAAGGTTGTGGTGGGATGGATAATCTCGAGTTAAAATCCTGGAATGGGAAAGAACCATATAGGCAGTGCCAGCGTTATCAAAGGCCAAAAGCGTAAATAAAGCGTGGGCTTTAAGAAGAAAGGTGCAAATGGAGAAAAAATACAAATACGTATGTGTAGTCCAAAACTAATATCTATAAGCATGAATAACAAATATATGGACTAAGAAATTGAAGAAAATTTACAATAAAGTGAAATATCAATTGTTTAGTGTGACATCTTCAAGATTACATCATTGGCAAGGAAAAGTATGCCTTAAAGCTTTGATGACAAAGTGTTTTGAGCGTGGCTTCTGGGCTTAAGCACGCTTTAAGCATGCCTTTGATAACACTGGCGCTTCTGTGCGGCCTTGTGCGACAAAAATCTGAATTAGTCCAGGTAGGAAATGAAAACAAAAGATAAAGATTAAAAGGACAAAAAATAGCACAGATTGAAAAAAAAAAAAAAAAAACTGCACTGCCCACTCGTTTAAATAGTAGCAGCCAATGAAAATCTAGAAAACTTAAAGCTGTCCTAGATTTTCTAATATCATTACTTCTTCATTAATCACTAATTAACAGAATTAGTTTGTCAGTAAAGAAGAAAAAGAAAAAGAGAATTCTTCTTATATTCATTAAGAAGTTTGCCTCGAACGTATATACTGCAAATTCTCCAAGAAGAATTTAGAGAGCGAAAAGTAGTCATTAACCAAATTGCAATGCCGTAAACAACACCAAAAAAAAAAAAGATTAATTCACAAAGACAAAAAGAGAATTAGTAGTAACCCCAAGTCCAATCAGATCAACAAGAAAAAAACTCTGTACAATAGACCCTAATCAAAGAAAATAACAACATCATGGACTTAAAAAAAAAAAATATTAACAATCAGCAAAACAGAAAGCTATTAAAGATTTCAACTTAACAGTGACTTACAGTTAAAAGAACCAAATTGACATGTATATGGTGCCCCTCCAAATCAATCCTATAGCGAAAGATCTTTATTACCTAGTTAATATTTCCCAATTGGGTATCCCAAAAATGGAAAATCTTGGAAAAATTAAAGAAAATTTAGGAGAGGGAGAGAGAACATTTGATTTTAAGGAAAGAGAAAGAATGAAGAATTTTGGAAAACAATCTTTTTGGTCCTAAGTGGGACCACTCTTGTTTACTGCTTTTCAATTTCTTTTGCTTCCTTGAATGGCAAATTTCAGTGACATAATACCAAATATTTTGAATTATATTGTACTCCTAGTTGTTATTTAGATTTTCAAATTTTCAAAAATTCAAGAGGCAAAAAAGATGAATATACACAGTGCATACACCTCTGTATTCTTGAAAAAATACAAAAAAGATGTTTCTTTTTCACACTTGTTTGTGACTGGTTACATATGGATATCCGAATGGATTTGATTGGCTTCTAGCAGATTTTGTTAAAATTATTGCCTTTCTTTACTTTTACATTATTTCTTTACTTTCTCTTTTTATATTCAAGAAATTTCTGAGCATAAATGAACCAAAATCAATCAATAATAGGTCTGTCCCTTTAAATTAAATAAAATAGTACTAGGAAACAAAGGGAAAATAGGTTCCTTATAGTTATACCTACGCAATGCGTAGACTCCGAAAAACATGGTTCAATGCCCCGTCTAAGACGGCATTTTTGTCCACCCATGCAGACAATGATACTTTTATAATTAATAAAGTATATTTTACAAGGGGATATTGAATAAATGACTTATTGTTGACAAAATTTACTATTTTCTTCTGTTCAAAATAAGTGATTTTTTTGTTCTTTTCAAAATAAATGATTTTTCTAGATTTTAAGAATAAATTAATTATTTTTTTTCCTACATTGTCCTGGGAGTAAATAGTGTTCGAATATGTATCAGGATTGTTTATGTAAGATAATAAAGGTTAATATGATCAATTTTATTACTAAATTAATATTAAAAGGTAAATTTCTTAATCTATGTAAAAATATTAAAAAATTATTTATTTTGGACCCGGACATAATACAATCACTGCATACTAGAATGGTAAAAATCTGGACTATTTCGGCTAGTTCAGGAAATTTGACACTTCCATATAAAGATGTCCCCGTAGACCATAGTCCGTCAATTTATTTGATTCTTCTTTTATATATATATATATATATATATATATATATATATATATATATATATATATATAAAAGCACGAATATCTTTAGCGAAATGTCATTCGTCTTTTTTGCCCTTTAAAAAAAATTACATAATCATTAATTATTTTTTGAATATTTAGAATTCCAAAATCAATTAATTTTGCTTTATCTAATTATTCCTTTGTTAAATTATGCAAGAAGACCTAATATTTAGGACTTAAAATCAATTAAATTATTACCTTATATAAATTTATTATTTATTCAAACAATGTAACAAGATTGTAACTCCAGTTCATACACGTTTAGTTTATATTTGGTTTAGAACAAAGACTAACAAGTAATTATTGTGGAATCTAAGCTAAAATATGGGAATTTAAATAATGATATAGACATAAACAATAATGGCACTAAATCTTGAAAATACAAAACTGCCGAGGATGATTTTATATTAGATTTTAAGGAAAAACAATTGCACTCCAATGAAAAGTCTAAAAGAACTATAAATAAATATCTTCTGAGACGGTAAAAATAAATATTAACACTAATTCTTATAATATTAAATTACTATAAATAAAATATAAAATTTTAGTTATTCAATTATTTTGCCCTTGTCTTAAAAAGGGCATGAATATAATCTCTATCGCAGGGATTATGTTGGCCTAGAATCCACTCACATTATTATCTCTCTCAAGCAGGGGCGAAGCTACATGGTAGCAAGGGTGGTCAACTGACCACCCTTCGTCGCAAAATAATACCGTGTATATATGTAAAATATTAGAATTTATATATAGGTAATACATATTGAACACCCTTATAACAATGAAGAGTCATAGCCTAGTGGTAAAGGGTGGTCAAAATTGCTTTAGGGATGCAGGATCAAACCCGCAGCTCTACATTTATTTTTTCGTGTTCAAGTTTGAACACCCTTAAATAATTTTCTGGCTTCGCCACTGCTCTCAAGTGTGAGATTTAAGGATAACTATTGTACATGCTATATTTCTGGTAACGTGCTCATTTTTCATAAACTTATTTGAACTATATAATATACATATTCCTTCAATATCACAAACAAAGAAGCTCCTCCATATCGGAAAATTATTAAAAATTTAAGCGGGCAATAATCTCCTAATTTCTGCACACAAAAAATCACAACTGAAGTATACAGTTCCTTATAGCAGTTAAGGAACATACATAATCGTAAAATTAAATATGATTTTATGGTTTCATGATATGAGTTTATGATTCCATGACAAATCAATACTCTATACAACAAAGACATAGGAGATTATAATCGATTAAACTTCAGTATCTACCAATTTTAGAATTTTATATTTTTTCTTAAACTTTATTTATGACTCAATCATATATATTTTAAAATTTTAGCACCTATTAAAATAGGGTGCACGCACACATGTGCGTACTCTATGACTAGTATTACTAAATATACAAACACTACATAACATAATAGTATCAAAAGCAACATAAAATGTACATCAAATTTGGTATAACGACGATAGATCATTTTGCTTTCTAGAACCCTATTCCTCTATTTAAAAATTTTCGTAATTTTCTTGTTTTATGACTTGCATGACTATTGGTTTGGTTTTGGAAGGGTCTGGGTTGAACACTTAGTTCCATAATAGTGGCTTATAGTGGCAAAGTTTGACTTAAGTCAACATTTTGAGTAAAAGACTCCGGAATCAGGATTTGAAGGTTCTAATAGGTTTGTATGATGATTTTGGACTTGGCTATATTTTTGGATCAAGCTTCTGGATGATCTGTGAGCGATTGGGCACTTATTGTTGGAAGTTGGCATTTTGAAAGTTCTATAGTTCGCTAAGTTTTACTTGGAGTGGATTTTGGTAAAATTGGATCCCTTGGTTATTCCAAGCATGGTGATAGGTTCGTATGATCATAATGGAAATTTGGTCCCATTTCGAGTTGTCTAAGTATGATTTTTCGCGTTCAGAGTTAGTTGAAAGAAGATAGAAGGTTGGAAGATTGATTAGTTTGGTTTGGGATGCGATTCTTGGTTGCGATGTCATTTTATATATTTTGAGGTCTCGAGCAGGTCCAAATTATATTTTTGAACTTGTTGGTATATTTTAATAGGATCCCGATTGGCTCTGAGGAGTTTCAGACCATCCGGAGCATGTTCAAAGTTGGCAGATTTTTGTTGGTGCTGGTATGCTTTGTGGTCGCGAAGGAGGACCGCGATCATGATGAAGGAATTTTTTAGGGAAAGTTGTTGCTCTTCACGAAAGCAAAGTATGACCCATAAACACAGTGAAGGACCTTGCTACTCTTCACGAATGTAAATGAGCCTATGCGAAAGCGAAGAAGGGAAAAACGGACGGGCTGGCAAGACTTGGTCTTTGCGAAATTGGGAGGGGAAATTGTGAACGCGAAGTGTTGGGTGGCAATGGCCTTCTGTAACGACCCGACCAGTCAGTTTTGGAATTTACGCCCCGATCCCCCATTAACTACTTTCCCTAAGTTCATTTCTGCTATTTTGGTTTGCCGGGATGTTCGGTTCTAGGATTCAGAGTGTTTTGGGGTACTTAGTCCCTAAATGAGATCTTAAGAGTTGAAAAATAATCCGTATTTGGAACAGTATGAAGACGACCTCAGAATGGAAATCTGATGGTTCCGTTAGCTCTATTAGGTGATTTAGGGGTTGGGAGCGTGTTGAGAATGTATTTTGGAGGTCCGTAGCTTATTTAGGCTTGAAATGCCGAAGTTTAAAATTTTTGAAGCTCCGGTCAGATAGTGAATTTTGATCCGGGGGTCAGTTTGGGATTCTGGAAGTTTCTGTAACTTCATCATGCTATTTTGGATGTGCGTGCAAAATTTCAGGTCATTTGGACAAGTTTTGGATAGGTTTTTGATCGAAAGTGTGTTTGGTCAGAATTTGAAGTTCATAGGCTTGAATCTTCGATTAATTCGTGTTTTCGACATTGTTTTAGGTGGTTTAAGGATTTGAACAAGCTTGAATGATGTTATGGGTCATGCCTGTAGGTTTGGTTGAGGTCCCGGGGGCCTCAGGTGTGTTTCGGGTGCTCAACCGGGCTTTTTGAAGTTAAAAATCACAGCAGAAAATTGTAGGTCTGATACTCTTCGACGCGTTCGCGTAGAAGGTATCGCATTCACGATGCCTTATATTTCTTCCTTATCACGTTCACATCCCTAGGCACGCTTCGCATAGTTCATTTCTTGAAGGTGCCCAATTCCTTCATCGCGTTCGCGTTTCTCTTGTCGTGTTCGCGTGTCTTCACCCCATTATTCAGCGCGTTCGCGTCCCATTCGCCCGCGTTCGCGTAGGCCAAAGACCCCGGGCCTTCGCGTTCGCATCCCTGCCTTCGCGATCCTGTAGTCCAAATATTGACCCCCATATTTTTATTCTTCGCGAACGCATGAGTTGGTCCGCGTTCGCGATGGTGTTACAGCCTGGGCACAATATAACATTTCAAAATGAGGGTTCTACCATTTTTACAAAAAACTCAAGCTAGAGAGCTCGGTTTTGGAAGATATTTCGAGGCATTTTCAGCGGCAACTATTGGGTAACGATTCCTTACTATCTTATAATTAATATTCACTAATCTAAACTCGAATTCAACCTTTAATTTCGGATTTTGAATGAAACTTGGGGTAAAATCCTTAGACCTAATTTTGATGATTTGAGTGGGCATTTGACCTCCGATTTGGGAGATTTTTATATGGTTAGACTCATGAGAGTACGATGTTCTGAAAATGTAAAAATATTTTGATTCCGAGATGATTGCTAGAGGGGTATTTTGGTCATTTTATTCATTTTCGTGCCTTAGCTTTAATTCTAACAGTGTAATTAGTTACTTGCGATGTTATTTACACTATGCAATTGGTTTGAATAGATTTGGGCCACTCAGAGTCGGATACTCGTGGCAAGGGCATTGTTTCTTAGCGATTTTGTACCGGTTCGAGGTAAGTGGCTTGTCTAACCTTGTGTGGAGGATCTCTTCCCTTAGGATATCTTATGTGTTGATTTAAATGCCTTGTACGCGAGGTGACGAGCGTGTACTTGTGCAAATTGTCTAAAATCCGTTTTACATGAATTGTTCAAACTGTGTTTTCTCTGTTATTTAACTGATTTAAATGTAAGATTTATCCTATGCTAGTTAGAGGAGTATGACTAGATAGAATTAACTGTTTATTTGCTTAATTTCCTTAATTGAAATTGCGTGGAACATTTTAGGTTACGACTTAATTGTTGGTTGTAGTTGTGTATTCCATTCTCTGAGTATATTTTCTTATTTTGTTATGTTATGCATTGTGGACTGTGGGTTCAATTCCCAGAGATCCTTGTTACTAATATAATGGACTGTGGGTTCAATTCCCAGAAATCCTGATTACTGATATAAATAGACTGCGGGTTCAATTCCCGGAGATCCTGGTTACTAATATAAATGGGCTGCAGTTTCAATTCCCAGAGATTCTGATTACTGATATAAATGGACTGCGGGTTCAATTCCAGGAGATCCTGGTTACTGATATAAATGGATTGTGGGTTCAATTACCAGAGATCCTGGTTACTGATATAAATGGACTGTGGGTTTAATTCCCGAAGATCCTGTACAATAGATATAAATGGACTGCGGGTTCAATTCCCGGAGATCCTGTGCTACTGATATAAATGGACTGCGGGTCCAATTCTCGGAGATTATGTGCTATTGATCCTCTACTCGTTATGTTATTTTCCTTGTTTAGCTTAATTGTCAATGACTTGCAGTTTCTATCATATTTTGCTGTCATTTCAGATTTTCTTCTGATTTACACTGTTCGATATTGTTTTTATGTTTATTCTCAGTAGGGCCCTGACCTTCCTCGTCACTACTCCATCGAGGTTAGAGCTTGGCACTTACTGAGTACCGCCGTGGTGTACTCATGCTACTCTTCTGCACACTTTTGTTGTGCAAATCCAGGTACATCAGATCAGGCACATTACAATGATCGCAAAGCCACATTGGGAGACTTGAGGTATGCATCTGCCACGTCCGCAGATCCGAAGAGTCTCCTTATACTCTTCCTTATAGATAGTAGTTCATTTCTTTTTTGTTCGGTTGCATAAATACTTCTGGATGATAGAGCCATAGTTTAAAATTCTTTAGCCTGGGTTGCCCGTGAGTTTCCGGGTTTTGGAGGTTGTATTTCAGTATTTGTGATGAAGTCTATGTGCCAGGCGACACTTGTTACATTTTCTATGTTTGGTTTTTTGGTTGTTCGTAAAGGTTGTCAAATTCCGCAATTGTGTTAGGCTTACCTAGTCGCGAAGACTGGGTGCCATCTTGACAGGTTCACGATTGGTGAACTAGGGTCGTGACAAGTTGGTATCAGAGCTCTAGGTTCATAGTAGTCACAGCTAATTATAGTCTCGCTAATCGGTACGGAGACGTCCGTATTTATCTACGAGAGGCTATGTAACTGTTTAGGAAAAATCTTCATTTCTTTTGAATTCCTTGTCGTGCGATATTTTGATACCAAATCTAAACTTCTGTCTTCCATTCTCTCACAGATGGTAAGGACACGTGCTACTCGAGATGATCAGGCACCCGCGTACACTACTGCAGCCATTAGGGGCCGAGGCCGGGGTAGAGGCCGAGGACGCGCACGTGGTGCAGCGAGAGAACCTGCGCAAGCTGCCACCAAGGTACGACCAACAGATCCATTCGGGGATCAGACACCTGACGCACCTTCTGCTACTACTACTCCAGCCTTTCAGGAGGCTTTGACATAGTTCCTGAGCATGTTCGGTACATCGATTCAGGCCGGATTGATTCAGGTTGTACTGACTAATACACAGATCGGGGGAGGGACCCAGAATCCCACCGCCTCCACTCCAGATCAACGAGCCCCCAATGGTCAGGTTCCAGGTGCTGTGGCGATGCAGCCTGTGGTCCCAGTTCAGCGGGTAGTGAGGACCTCTCGCCGAGTAGAGGACAGGTGGGTTCAGGAGGGAGAGTATCGAGGAGTGAGTAGACCTAGCGGACCGGGGAGGTGTGCTGGTCATTATTTCGAAGGCAGGGTGCGACATGGTAGAGGTTTTGTGAGTCAGCCAGCTCAATTTGCATCTCAGAGTTCCCACAGAGTCTTAGGTGTTCAAGGGTCTTGGAGCACCCGTACTGTGCAGTTTCTACCGACGCGCCTTCCTAGAGTTTTTTTTGAGTGTGGAGAGGAAGGTGTTAGGCACCCCTCGGGATCCACTAGTGTGGTTCACGGCCATACTATAATTGTGATTTTAAGTGCAAACAACAAATAAACAAATAAGAGTTACACATATGAGGGGGTTTTCACATAATTGTTGTGAATGATTACAGTTAAACGAAGTTGGAGAAGTTAAAATTTGAGGGGAGAAGCAGTTTTAACGATATTGAATAAACGAATAAAAGAGAAAATTTTCACATAGTTGTTACAAATTAAGCTGAAGTTTGAGAAAAGCACTTGAAAGTCTGAAATAAAGTAAACAAATAAGGGAAGGGGTCCTAAGTTTATACATAATGTGGATCACCCCACACAACATGCGGCAACCATTTATACACGTGGTGTTATCGTGTGGTCATCAAATCCATGTCTACCCTTTCCCGCCCCGTTAAAGTATTAAACGCAGAATAGTCTCGTTTTACTTATTGCATACTATTACCCGTCAAGAAATTCAATCAGCCCCAGAAGCATTTGGGACTAGTAGTCCTAAAGGGAAGGGAGATTTGGCTTTTGTGGTTTAAACGGATAAATTTCTAAGGCAACAATCAAAACACGTAGAGCAGATATGGGGAAACACAAAATAATTAAAAGGCTCAAACAAGCCTCCTCAACTTAAAGACAGATTATATAGCATGTCTTGCACATATTGATTATAGTCTTAATTAAACTTAAAGGAAATGTAAGGCAGACAGATTTATTATATATTTCAAATAAGAAATTTGAATCAGACCTGCATGCTGGTTGGAATTTAACGAAGTCTGATTCCATTAACTAATTCACCTTATGGTTTGCCTAGGTGAAACCTATAGGCATGATATCTAACAATGCAGGAGTGTACTAATTTTAAAGAAGAAGACTTGCTGGTTACAAAAAGCATAAGTTCTGTAGATATTAAGCAATGCTCTTTATTGATTTTAGACTTATAGGAAAAATTGAGGATTCAAATTTGGTTGATAGCTCCTATAGGTATGCTTTATAGGTGCTCGAAATAAAAGTGCAGAAGTCCTATAGGCATGGTGTCTAGAATGTTTTTTGTTATTCAAACCTATAAATACGTTTTCTTAGTGATAGACGCATATGCAAAATTTTGGAAGTCCTATAGCCATGTTATCTATGTGATATGCAGGAATATGAAAACCTACAGACATGGTTTCTATATGAAATGCAGAAAGCTATAGACATGGTTCTTATAAAATGCAGAAGTGTAGAAACTTAGACATGGTTTCTATATGAAAAATGCAGAACCTATAAATATGATTTCTACATGAAATGCAGAACCTATAAACATGATTTCTATAGAAAAACGCAGAACTGAAAGCAGGACATGATTGCAGAAGTGTATTACATTCCTATGAATATGATATCTATCCCTTTTGCATGCATGATGTACCCTCTCCTTTTCACTAAAAGCCCCAATAGTTATTACAAGATTACTACAGCCCAGAATTAAATAAGAAAAAGGAGTAAAATTACATCAGAAAAATTAAAAAAAGTTCCAACCAAGGAGAGCCCGATTCAGTCTTCTGTCTAAAGAATGAAGTAAACCAACCCCAAAGATCAAATTTCCAAAGCCTTTCTCTTATTGGGATGTATCAAAGTTCCCTAAGAGTCTCAAGTGAACTCCGGGCAGTACTTACACCCAAATGCATTGCATAATTGAATTATAATGCAGTGTGGAAGGGCCAACCCTCAAATGTCCAAGTTTAGAGGGGACTCAAGGTCCCAAAGCAAGGCTCACAAGAGGGAGGGGGGACTTAGAAGCTAGGAGAGAGTGTAAGTGCAATAGAGGGGATTTTGGAAGATAGGCTGGTGGTCATACCTAGCAATTGGAAGTGCTGGTACACCCAACCAGGCTGTTAGCCGCATTGTTGGGAGTTAGGATCCCTTAAAGGATCAAGTCCAGACATGAGCAGCAATTTGGATGTTGCCATGTTCTCAACTTTAACTCAAACACATAGAGGGAAATATGGGTACATGGATTTACAGCAAAAACAAATGCAAAGAGAACAACATACATATTTAGCATTGAGCATAGACAACAACGTAGACAGGATTGTAGAAACTGTAAAATAAACACATTAGGATTAGGCTAAAAATTAAATTAGAACATACCTGTTTCAGGGAAACAAGAGAAAGAAAGTCATGGTCTTGTAAAGCCAAATTGCAAGTAAATAATCGGGATGCTATGATTAGAAAACTATGATACTTGAGTGGTGTAAAGTATTAAATTGAAAAGTTGTGTGATCGCGTTGACTCTCTTTTTATGTGTTAAAGAAGGCCATGTATTTATAGTGTAGAAAGAAAGCAGAAATAGGTAAGAAAATAGTTTGGAAATTAATTTCACAAGGTTTTCCTTTAATTAACAGATTATGATTTCAAACGGGTAAAAATAATTAAGAAAAGAGACCAATCAAATACCTTTTCGAAGTGGTACAAGAGGGGTACATACATAGAGGTATATTTAAGGAAAAGTCTTGACATCACATGGTTTGTGCAAATAAGGAAAGGAAATCAATTAAACAACCAGTAAATACCAAGGTTTGAATTTGGGTATGGATGAATCAAGTAAGAAAATGTGGAGAAAGGTTTTACTTAAGAAAAAATCAGTAACAATCAATTAAACCTAAAGAAAAGGATTCTGAATCAATCATAAGTTGGAAAACCTTTTCGAAAGAAAGAATTCGTCACACATATAAAATCATACAGCCATGCTCAAACATGAAGAACTATCATACCAATCAATAGAAGAGTCTAGCATAGAAAAGTTTAGAGTCATAAATAAGAAGTCCAAGCTTTGTTTATCGACTCAGAATGAGTCTGAGAGAGTCCAAGGTTCCCAAAATAGAACCCTAATCCAAACACAAGATCAAAACTCACCAAAACTCCAAATCCTAGGGTTTCCAACTCGAATGAGATACCGAGACGATGAGACAAATAATTGAAACAGGCTCAGAGGTCTCTTTTAGAGACTTATGAGAAAACCACAAATATAATAGCAAGTTTGAAACAACAAAGTGAAGAAACTGATTTAGATCATAGTGAGGGTAGAAAGAACATTTTTAAGAAAAAATTAGGACTTAAACAAGTTCAGAAGAGAGAAGAGGTAGTATAACACTTAAGAAAACAGTAGACAAAACATGTTTAAAGATAACTCAAATAAGGTCCAGTTAAAAAAGGCAAACAAAGAACTTAAGAACTCAGTAGGAGATACATACAGTAGGAGAACACAAAATACCAGAAAAGTATATCAACAAGACATATAGGAAAACACAATAGGAGGGACATGTAAGCATGGTGTAGAAACACTGTAGAAAGACAAGGCACAGAAGAACATATATAGTAGAAAAACATAAGCAAGTAGTAGAAACACATGCGTGACAAATATACACAAAGGAAGAGAAGTAATTTTTGAAAGAAAAAATTGGGGAAAACATTTGAAAATTCAAGTAGAGCACATGCATAGAACGGATTTAAGAAAACAAAAAGAGAAAATCTTGAATAGCTAGGGTTTCAGAGGAACCCTAGAATGAGAAAGGCTTGAAAAAGGTCCGATCTAAGTCGTCTATGTCAGAACCAGGCTCGAAATGCTTTGGATACGCTGTAGCTAGGCTGGAGAAGCCATAGAACCTTAAAACGGGAAAGACTTCGAACACCAAGCATTTAAGAGTGGAGGGAGGTGAGTATATGATATTCATGGCTTGATAAGCCATGGATTCGGGTGGGATTGAGGTTGAAGATGTGAGAGAGGCTAGGGTTTCAAGAACCTTCGACAGAGTATGAAAGAGGAAAGGAATTTTGGGGCGACTAATAGAGTGAAATGAGTTAGGGTTGGGGGTTTGGGTGAATTAAAATGGTAAGGGGAGATCGTGGCTGATCAACGGTCTGGACTAAAAGAGGCTTGGGTCGGGCAGTTAAATGGGTTAAGGGTATGGAATTGGGCTGGCCCGTTTGGTATTCAAAATTGGGTCAATTAGGGGGGAGGGGGGAGGGTCAAGGTGGCTATAACCGAAATGTGATGGGCTGCAATTAAAACAAAATGAGGCCAAATTTTAAATAGCTAGTTTTTCCCCTTTTATTATATAAAAATAGTAAAAAATGATTTTGAAAGCAAATTAAACTTATTGGATCAGTTAATAATATATAAATATTAATTTAAAAATATTAGAACTAATTTCATAATTGTAAAATGCTATTAATTCTCAAGATAGGCTAAAATTATAATTATATGCAATTTGACTTTTAAAATACCAAATAAATTTATAAAAATGTATAAGAATTATCCTAGCTATATTTTGGTATAAATGTGAGAATAAAAAATAACTTATTTCCCAATATGGTAATGTTAAAAATAATTATTAATTTTTGTACTGCTAATATGGGCAATAAATGGATTTAAAAATCTTTAAAAATGGAGAAAAATACTAAAATACTTGGGCGTACTTATATATATGCATACATATGGCGTTTTGAAATTTTTTGCATATAAAAAACGGAAAAGGGTCAAAACTGCCCCTAGATTATTGGGGTAAGTACAATAAACCCTCCGTTAACCTATTTTAAAAATATTGTCCTTACCGTTATCTTTACGGCTCAAGAGTACCCTTACGACTAACAATCATGTTAGATAAAAAAAATTTAATTAATTTCCACGTGTCATTTGAAAAAAAAAGGTCAAACCTACCCCTAGACTGTTGGAGTTGGTACAATAATACCCCCCCATCTCAAAAAATCTCTCCCCCACCCCCTTCACCCTGCCCCTCTAGCGTGTGTGCATTCATATTCTTCTTGTTCTTCTCATCCTTTTTTTGACCTTGCACTCTATTTGAATAATCAATACAAACATCATTAATTTTTTATTTTCAGACAACAAAAATGTTTAGTCACCAATCCTTTACGTCATACAATTTTCAGAGTGTATCATTGAGCATTTGAAATATCTTTCGTTGCATATTTCTTAACAACTCCACATCCAATTTTGATTATACCAATATTTTATTTGGTCTCTACTCGGACCTCGATCTTTTTCTTCTTCATCAGCTCACTATAGTCTGAACATCCGATCATGTCCATAAATTAAGCTATTGTACGAGGATGCTCTTTAGGTTATATCAACACCGCCAATTTAAAAAAGAGACGGTTAAATTAAGAGAAATATTTGAGATCATATGCATGAGAATATGAGAAAATACGATTTATTGGTGAATGTGAATGTAATAAACACTTGATTGAGCTTATTGTATGAAGCAGTAAACTGTAGTAAGAAAAATTGACGATCAATGGTATTTCTGTGATGAAAAAAAAAGGAGTATTGATGTATACATTTAATAGACAAAGAAATAGGAAAAGGAAGGTGATTAACTATACGAGAGGGTTTTGTTTGCTTAGGGAAAAAAATAGGTGTATGTAAGTTCTAGTTGGTGGAATAATTTTTAAAAGAAAGAGGAGAAAGAAACAGAGAAAAGGGTCTTAGAATGTGTGTGAGTTTATTTTAATTTAAGTGAGTTTTATGTTAGGCCAATGGGACGATGAAACGTGGAAATTATTTAAATTTTTTTTGCCTAACAGAGTCTTTGAAAGTTGTATGACGTAAAGTATTGGTGACTAAACATTTTTATTGTCTGAAAATAAAACATTAAAGATATTTGTATTGATTATTCAAATAGAGTGCAAGGTCAAAAAAAGGATGAGAAGAACAAGAAGGATATGAATGCTCACATGCTAGAGGGGAGGGTGAAGGGGGTGGGGGAGAGACTTTTTGAGATGAGGGGTATTATTGTACCAACTCCAATAGTCTAGGGGCAGGTTTGACCTTTTTTCCGTTATGACACGTGGAAATTAATTAAAATTTTTTTATCTAACATGGCCATTAGTCGTAAGGGTACTCTTGAGCCGAAAAGATAACGATGAGGGCAATATTTTCAAAATAGGTTAACGGAGGGTATTATTGTACTGACCCCAATAGTTTAGGAGCATTTTTGACCCTTTTCCGTATAAAAAAATATACAAGAAAAAAATTGGGTATCAATAGCTAACCCCCTTTACCCGGGAATGAGGGAAGAGCTGTCGGGTAAAGATATGATGGCCAAATTTGATCAAACAAAACGGTTCTGATCCTTGAACTTATGCAGTTGATTGATCATATACCTCACACTAATCTTAGTTGGAAAACGTCTATGCTTTCTTAAAAAAGTCCAAAATTTGTATTTAGATGCGTCGATCGCCCTTGCAAACACAAGAATTGATAGAACGTCCTGGTCACCTTCAAATACTACATGTGTTTTACTTCCCAATTCATCTTCACCGTTATTATTATTATTATTATTATTATTATTATTATTATTATTATTATTATTATTATTATTATTATTATTATTATTATTATTATTATTATTATTATTATTATTATTATTATTATTATTATTATTATTATTATTATTATTATTATTATTATTATTATTATTATTATTATTATTATTATTATTTGTATTTAGATGCGTCGATCGCCCTTAAAAACACAAGAATTGATAGAACATCCTGGTCACTTTCAACAGCTGCATGTGTTTTACTTTCCAATTCACTTGTACCATATTGAGGATATTCTTCTTCTTCTTCTTCCTTCTTCTTCTTCTTCTTCTTCTTCTTCTTCTTCTTCTTCTTCTTCTTCTTCTTCTTCTTCTTTATCAACCACATGAGAAACATAACTTTTTCATACTCACCTAGAGCATCATCACCATTTTCATCATCCTCCCCACCTAAAGTTTCACTATCGCTTTTACGGAAACCTATTTTTCCATTTGATTTTCTGTTGAATTTATGCCTAAGTCTTCTGTATCCTCATCACCAACACCCTCTAACGCTAAGCTCTTTACAATAGATTTTTTTACTAATAGGTATGCCTTTGTCAACTAATTTAGACCTTGATATTATTTTTTTTACTGGTAGACTTTGATGGCTCTTTGTTCTTTTTCCTCCTGTGGTGCTTAGAAATCTAAGTGTTTACTTTATTAGGGGAAGCTTCCGAAGTTTCTACATTTTGTTTCTTGTTTGGAGGTTTTGAAGGCTGTGCAATTGTTATCTTTGCCAGGGAAGTATGCTTTTTCGCAATTGATTCCTTCCCCATGTTACCTACACGTAAACATGCAATGTCACATTTAATAATTTAGAACTTATGATCGGAATATAAGAAAAACAAGCCCAAATTCTAGCAAACATCTATGACTAGGCGATAATCGACCACATGTATTTCAATAAATTTTTATTAAGCCGTCAAACCAATAAAAATCTAAAATACAGAGCCTAGAGGTGGTCTAAAAAAACATATACCACCCACGCCATATAAGATATGGTTATATACAACCCAATTGAAATTATAAATGCACATGTACAAATTCATATTGAAAATCGCAAATCACAGTTGTAAGAAATAAAATAAAATGAATTTAGAATTTACAAAATTGACAAGCTCTGAGAAAATATACAATGTTTGTTGGATCTATATATACGATTCAATCCAAAATCAAAGCTTGATTTTTGATGGATGCCACCGAAAACCACCGTAATTGAGGAGATTGAGTGAGAGAGAGAATATAGAGAAGAAAGAGAAACCGAAGAAAAAAATCTGCGAAATAAGATTTTCTAAAGTTTAATAGGTGACCTACAAGTTTTGAAAATGTTAAAAAGACCCCAACCACCTTAACTCACTCATTAGTCATTTTCCAAACCAAAAGAGATTGAGAAAGGAAATAAGAGTCACGTGGCTTATTCAAGCTTTTTGGACGTATAACTCTATCATCCCCAATGGTAACATCTTGAGCATCACCATGCCGAACTCTATCCTGGAGGACAAGCAAATGAGGGTCGTCGAACTGACGCTCCGAATCACTCCTAACTCACCCGATATACTCTAATACTGATATAAAAGCATAAGATATGTAAATGCAAGGTAACGGGTGGTAATTCCCGTAACGACGGGCCGGGTCTTTTTAGTACGTGGACGATGTGATCATTAAATCCAGAACTCAGGGCGATCACGTACGAGATTTGAGGAAATTCTTCGAAAGGTTGCGGATTCTGCCTCTGGCCTAGCCGGTAAAGCATAAAATTGGGGATTAGCACCTCCCATCCGAGCCACATCTCTGGGACGGTCATCCACTGGCTGACCTCAATTCGGACTCCATTTGCCCATTCAAAACCTTGATTTTCTAAAGTTCAAGCCTATGGCTAAATCCTCCATAAATTACCCGACATTCACCGGTGTGCCATCTAAAATGCATGCTATGATCAGTGCCCGGGTGTAGGAAACATCAGTCATATTGCCACAAGGAGAAACTCTTCTGCACACTTTTGTTGTGCATATCCAGGTACATCAGATCAGGCACATTACAGGTGATTTAGGAGCACTTTCATGAGTATGAACCATTAAAGACATATTTTCCTGATGAGGAGACAATGAATATTGAAGAAGTGGAACAAGACGATAAGCCAGGCTGGAGAATGTACTTTGATGGGGCCATCAATTTCAAACCTAGACAAATACCAAGAGATGAAAATGTCGAAGCAGATGCCCTAGCCAATATCGCATATGCGGCAGACGTGGCAAGCAATGAAAATGCTTCTGTAATTGTTTAATTCAGTACTCGATCCAGACAAAAATGTGTAAATTTCAATAACTAAGTTAAATGCAAGTTTAATATTTTGACTAAATTTGTATAGAACAAAAACTTTGTATGTAAGGCGTATATTTTGACCGGATTCTATATAATAAAAATATATATATGCAAGTTGTATGTTTTGACCGGATTTGTATATTTTTTGAAAAAACTCTCGCTATTTTCTGGAACTCCAAAGTCTTGCTAAACTGTGTAAATATTGTCTGATTTTATACTTATAGAAAAAAGTCTCTACTTTAACACTCAATCAACCACTCATCATAGTCAAATTATTTATTTCTAATTTATTTTCCACTCATATCAAAATCTATTCTTTCATATATGTTCAAAGATAAATTACATCAATCCGATTTTGTATATCTCTAACTTTATATCTTAACAAGAGAAATAGTTAGTATATACTTTAAAACTCAATTAACTACGCTTCTTCATAGTCAAAATCACTCTTTTTTCATCCATATGAAAGTCTTTTGTTTCATATTTGTTCAAATATGCAAATTACAATAATCTGATTTTTGCCTATATATATTTCTTGAGGAAACAAGAAGTTTCCTCCAAATAATCCATTCTTTTTAGTTAGTCTTAATAATATGAGAAAGATTTCCCTAACTTCAATTTTCTTGGTCTACATACTGTTGGCTGTAATTGGTATGGTGATCTTCATTCATCTTTGTCCATTCAGTATCTCCTATGTTTTTTTTAAAAAAAATCTATAGAGTCATCGAACTCCCTTTTTTGTCACTAAAATTATTTGATTCTGTTACATTTAAAAAAACTCTATTCTTTGGCAGAGGCGGATCCAGGATTTAGGGGTTACGGGTGCCGACCCCCTAAAATTGCAACTGAATGTAAGCCAAAAAATTATTTGCTTCCACCTGGAATCGAACTCGTGCCCTATTGAATGAAAACACAAGCCTTTGCCACTGGCACCTTTGCCACTTTTGTTTTATAGGGTGGCACTTTAAATATATATCCTATTTATTATACATATATACATATATATGTAATGTTTTTGCCGAAGCTTGCGGGTGGCGTACCACCTTACACATAGATCCGCCCCTGCCGATAGGTTAATATCTATGTGAGTACTCCTAGAATTACTAATGCCTTTTGTTCATATTGTTGCTTTGTTTACT